>CM044355.1:279149668-279167168 GCA_024294585.1 Vipera latastei | reverse complement strand
TCCGTGGCTGGGGTGTCTTCAGCTGGTGTCAGGGATGGTGGTGGAGGCCATCAGCTGTTCAGCGCCAGAGACCGCTGCCACAAGGAACACAGCTCTGGGTCGGGGTTCAGAGCAACTCCAGGTGGGGGCTCAGCATGGGCTGCATGGCAACTGCAGGGAGGGGAATCCCCAGGGCGGCTGTGGGGAGCAGAATCCCCGTGGCCTGTGGCTCCAAGCCGCAGGGGCGGAGGTGCAAAGGACAGGTGGTGACGCCATAGGAAGAGGGGGTTCTTACAGACACCGGCATCGCTCCCAGTGACAGCACCTCTGAGTTCTGGCACCTTTTTTAAAAAAAAAAAAAGCCCTGCATATCCATGTCCTGTTTTTAAATTTTACCTAATTTTGATTTTAGTTATAATATTCAAGTTTAGTCTTTAACATCCAAAATAACATCCACAACCCAAGTTTCCCTTATTTCACTACACCAAAAATTGTAACATCTAACATGCACATAATAGCTGAATAGTTAAAGCTACCTATATTTCATAAACAATTTCTATTTCTCATCCTGATACATTACACATTACCAATAAAATAACCTAAAATTATCAGTCTACTTCTACTTATACATAACCAGATTCTGTTTTGATTTTTACCTAATTCTTAATTCTTAGTTGAAGTATTCAAACATTTTTTAACATCAAAAGTGGCATCTGTAACCCAAATTTCTGTTATTTCACTACACAAATAATAATATCTAAGATAAGCTTGATAAATACATAAGACATTCTAGTTTTATCTCATAAAGATTTTCTATTTCAAATCCTAAAAGATCACACATTACTAAAAAAAGTAGCCTTTAGAAGCTCTCTAAGAAGTCATTTTTAAACCTAACTCTAGCTTTCTTTTTCTGCCAACCAGATTTCCAGACCAAAACCTTTAGGTTCCCTTCGCTCCAACACATATTATTTGAATTGAAGGAGACCCTCTAACCATAAATAATTCACAAAAGCTAAACCAATTACAATCATTAGGTTGTTGCCCTGTTGTTTCAAATCTCTGTATTTGCTCTAGTGTCTTCAATTCAGTCTGGTCTCTTCCATCCTCTGGGGTCATCTGATTTGGGTAGAGGGTCTTATCCCGTTTTGTAGTTGCTGCTTGGCTATCCAGACTTTCAGTAGGCTGTCTTTGCTGATCTTTAGCATCCTCTATTTTGGCATTACTGTCTTCCACTTGATCTACTTTTAAAGTTGTGAGCTCTTTAGATGGGGTCAAGATTGAAATATTAAATTTTTCCATACTTTGTTGTTGTTCCTTAAAGTTCTCTGTCTTAGTGGTAATTCCTTGTACTTTTAGAATTGTAGGTTCTTTGGATGGAGTCAGGATTTGGATATTAGATTTTTCAATATGTTGTTGTAGCTCCTTATAGTCCTCTATCTTAGCAGTAGTTTGTTCCAATTTTGTTGTTTTCTGGATTGTAAGTTCTTTAGTTGAACTCTGGGTTTCAGTTTGTGGATTCAAGCTAACACCTTTATCTTTCAGTCTGGAGTTAATTATCTCAGTGGCTTCGAGAATGTTTTCAAGTATGAGCTTATAGTCAGCTGAGGTTTGTGGCTGGTCTCCCTCCATTTCTAGAATAGTTATAGATAGTCCTTTAGTGGAGACTAATTTTTAAACAAGAGTCAGTAAATGTTCACCTCCACAGATCTTGAAAGCTAAATTCACCTCCCAGCTGTTTCAAGTTTTTATCTTTAGCTAGTGCCAAGGACAAGTTTATGGTGTAAACAGATTTATTTGCCAGTAATATTCACTTGCTGTACCAGGCTTAGCCACAAGGTGTCCCCAGAGTTGTTTAGAATCCTTTTCAGACAGAGTAAGTTTTTATCAAATTTAAATTGTTCTATGACTTTTTTTTCCTTTTTTCTTTTTTTTAATCAAATAGATAGGGTAGCTAGTTCCTGTGAAAATAGGAGCTTTTGGGTCTCCAAATATAAAAGGGATGTGAGTCCAATTAGTTAGTAATATTTTTTCAAGGTTTTTTTTCTCCCAATGTATTCAAACGCCGCCATTTAAGAGGGTGGGGGGGGAAGTTCCTTTCCCTCTTTCCTCGCAGAGGGAAGCAGATTCAAGAGGCTTTTATCAGGAATAAGTAGGGTGTTGGAATAAAAAGGAGGCAGTTCTCACCCAGTTCTTCCACTGTGCTTTCAAGTGCTTGATTGTAAGTTTGGCCTTGGCAGGAAACGGCAGAAGCGATGGGCCATGGAAGTGGTCGATCCTTTCTTCATCAGTCCGAAGAGCTGCTCCAGGTCAACAGGACGGCTGCCACCCTTCCTCAATCAATCAGAGGGTCCTCTCCCCCGCTCATCACCCCTCCAGGGTGACTTTCACCCCTGTTACAGGGGTCCCTCGACCAAAGAAAGCCAGACAATGTGAGGAGCATTCGCCTCAAACTTCTGGCAGTGCCACGATTTGGAACTGGAAGCCAGATTTGGGTATATCCTTTCATGCCCCTCACAACTAATCAATTTTGATGGATTTTGAAGTTTTTGATAAACTTGAACCAAAATAAGCATTAGAGATGGGAAACACTCAGATAATTATTTTGACCTATTGAAACAAGCTTAGATATAATTCAGATGATCATTACGTTTTTTTAAAAAGAAAGTGTAAAGGGGAATTTTAAAAGATGGACCAGCAGAGAATAGTTACTCGGGTAATGCAAATTTATATGAACATAATCATCTCTTTTTCACTTCCTAGACTTCCTACACACTCTTATGTGTGATTCCACTGTGTATAATTTATTTTTTTAGTGGCCTTATTATTTTACCCATTGCAGCACTTTCTGTAATCAAACAGGAGTTCCTGTTACTATACTAAGGGATTGCTTAGGATAAATAAAGCAGATCTTCTCGTTCATTACAGATGCAATCCACTGCACCAGATGTTTGGAAGATCAGCATCCAAATGAACACCAAGATCACTGTCTTCCAAAGAATATCACCTTTTTGTCATATGGAGAATATTTGGGGATCATCCTAGCTTCCTTTGCTCTATTTTTGCAATTCATCACAATCTTTGTGTTAGCAATTTTCATTAAATACCATGAAACTCCAATAGTCAAAGCTAACAACCGTGATCTCTCCTACATTCTACTCACATCACTCCTCCTTTCATTTCTCACTAGCTTCCTCTTCATTGGCCAGCCAAGGAAAGCTACCTGTCTTCTCCGACAAGCAGCCTTCATTATCATTTTCTCAGTGGCTGTCTCTTCCCTCTTGGCCAAAACCATCACAGTAGTGCTGGCCTTCTTAGCTACAAAACCAGGAAACAGTGTGAGGAGATGGCTTAGGAAGAAATTGGCCAATGCTCTTGTTCTTGTTTGCTCTGCTGTCCAAGTTCTGATTTGCTCCATCTGGCTGGGGATCTTTCCTCCTTTCCCTGATACAGACAAGAACTCCCACCCTACAGAGATTGTCCTGCAATGCAATGAAGGACCTGTTGTCATGTTTTATTCTGCCCTAGGTTATATGGGTTTCTTGGCTGTTGTTTGTTTCATGGTGGCTTTCATGGCCCGGAGGCTGCCTGGGGCCTTCAATGAAGCCAAGCTGATCACCTTCAGCATGCTGGTTTTCTGCAGCGTTTGGGTCTCCTTTGTGCCCACCTACCTGAGCACCAAGGGCAAGTACATGGTGGCCGTGCAGATCTTCTCCATCTTGACCTCCAGTGCTGGTTTATTGGGCTGTATCTTTTTCCCCAAGTGCTACATTATTTTGCTGAGGCCTGAGCTGAATACAAAGGGTCAGCTAACCACAAAAATCAAAGTATAGTTCTCATTCTTTTAGAACTGTTTTTCTAGGGCATCACACAGCAAGCACAAAACCATACTCTCCATTAGCCTCCCATTAGGTCGTCATTGCTCCAAAATTTGATTTCTGCTTGTGTTATAGATGTACAATTTGTCTCTGTGTGTGTGCGTGTGTATGTCTATATGTATATGTATATACGTATGTATGTATATGTCTGTGTCATGTGTCTGTTTGTGTGTCTGTGTGTGTGTATATGTATATTTGTATGTATGTGTGTGTATGTATGTATGTATGTATATATATGTATGTATGCACCACTTTTAGGACATGTCAATTTGTCTGTGTGTGTGTGCATCTGTATGTCTATATGTCTATGTCTATGTACATATGTATGTATGTGCATGTGTACACACACACACAGACATATATATATAAATATATACATATACATATACATATACATATACATATACATATACATATACATATACATATACATATACATATACATATACATATACATATATATATATATATATATATATATATATATATATATATATATATATATATATATATATATATATATATATATATACACACACACATATACATACATATATTTTCAACCTTTTCACAGATTCTACCACTTTTACGACATGACAATATTCGAGTACCCCCAGTGCTTAGCAAGGTGTCAAAACCTTGATAACTGAAAAAAAAATGGGGCGGGATTTGGGGTTTTACTGTTAGATTCATTTGTTTTTACAGAAATGGCTAGTTTGTACTATTATGGAAAAGTAAATGTTGAGGTTCGATGTTAATGCGAATTGCGACTTTGCTGCGATTATAGGAAACTCAACGCCATCACGGTGCGCAATCGTTACCCGCTGCCCCTCATCCCCGAACTCTTGGACCGACTCCGGGAGGCTAAGATCTTCACGAAACTGGACCTGCGTGGAGCTTACAACCTCGTCAGGGTTCGGCCGGGTGATGAGTGGAAGACGGCGTTTGGTACTCGCTATGGACATTTTGAGTACACGGTGATGCCGTTTGGCCTGACCAATGCCCCCGCCGTGTTTCAGCATTTCATGAATGACATTTTCCGGGATTTGTTGGATCAGTTTGTCGTGATCTACTTGGACGACATCCTGATCTACTCCCCGTCGCGTGAGGTGCACCATCAGCATCTCCATCAGGTCCTGCAGCAACTCCGAGAACATCGGCTGTTTGCCAAGTTGGAGAAGTGCCAGTTCTACCGGGTGACCATCGATTTCCTGGGTCACCGCATTTCTCCTGAGGGCATCGCCATGGAGCCGAGTAAGGTTGAGTCTTTGCAGAGTTGGCAACCCCCGCGTCGCGCGAAGGATGTTCAGCGACTTCTTGGGTTTGCCAACTATTACCGAACTTTCATCCCTGGGTTTGCTGCCTTGACAGCCCCCCTCACCCGGCTCCTGCAGAAGAAGACTCGGTTCCAGTGGAACGCTCCAGAACAACAGGCTTTCCAGACTTTGAAGGAAGCCTTCATGAAGGAGCCCATCTTGAAGCATCCTGACCCGCAACGGCTGTTTGTTGTGGAGGCGGACGCCTCCGACATTGCCATTGGGGCGGTGTTACTCCAGGCAATGACGCCCAGCGGTACCTTCTTCCCTTGCGCGTACCATTCACGAAAACTGAACCCTTCGGAGCGCAATTATACAATCTGGGAGAAGGAGCTGCTGGCCATCAAAGTGGCGTTCGAGGCCTGGAGGCATCATCTGGAGGGAGCGCGGCATCAAATCGAGGTCCGGACGGACCATAAGAATTTGGAAAGCCTGCAGACCGCTCGGAATTTGAACCAACGCCAGATCCAGTGGTCTCTTTTCTTTGCGAGGTTCGACTTCCGAGTTCGGTACATACCTAGCGGGCACAATCAAAGAGCGGATGCTCTGTCCAGGAAGCCCGAATATTCCCGAGTGGAAGACAAGCTTCTGCCCAGGACAGTGATCCCCGTCGAGTCTTTTGCTGCGGTGCGGGAGCCGGTTGATATACGGGCTTGGATCCGGGAGGCACAGCAGCAGGAGGTGTGGGTGGCTCAGCGGAAGGAGGAGGTGGGGCCAAATTCTCCTTGGATGGTCACGGATGGACTCTTGTATTATCGTGACCGGCTCTACATTCCGGGAGGGTCACTCAGGGGACTCATCCTCAGCCAGTGTCACGATAACCCGGCGGCGGGGCATTTTGGCCTGTTCAAGACCCTGAACCTGGTCTCCCGTACCTTCTGGTGGCCCCGAGTCCGACACGACATCCAGTCCTATGTCACCTCCTGCATCCCATGCAGGCAGGCCAAGTCAGCGACAGGGGCCCCGCCTGGATTACTGCAGCCCTTGCCGACACCCAAAAGACCCTGGGGGGCTGTGTCCATGGACTTCTTGATGGATTTACCCCCATCCTCTGGTTTTACGACAGTGTATGTGGTGGTGGACATGCTGACCAAGATGGTGCACTTCATCCCCTGTCGCGGCTTACCGTCAGCCCGCGCCACTAGTCTTATGTTCATTCAGCAGGTGTTTCCGCTGCACGGTCTCCCTGATAGAGTCGTCTCTGATAGGGGGGCCCAGTTTACAGCCCGCTTCTGGCAGGAGTTGATGCATGTGTTGGATATCAAGATTTGCCTCTTGTCCGCGCATCATCCTCAAACTGACGGGGGAACCGAGAAGGTCATCGGTATCCTGGAACAATATCTGCGCTGCTACGTCAATCTGCAGCAAAACAATTGGGTGGACTATCTGGCCATAGCTGAGTTTGCATTTAACAATTCGCAGCACACCTCCACACAGATGACACCGTTCTTGGCCAATGTGGGATATCACCCCCGGTTTTTCCCCCTTTCTCCCGTGGACTCACCGGAGCCGGCAGCGAACGACTTCATGGCAGAGTTACAGGCGATCCATCGATTGGTGCAACGTCAGTTAGAGAAGGCCAAGGCCGATTACAAAAGGTTTGCTGATCGGTCAAGGCGGGATACGCCTCCACTATCGGTGGGAGATTGGGTCTGGTTGTCCACCAGGAACCTACCATCAACACGGCCGTTGAGAAAGTTAGATCACCGATATTTAGGACCGTTCCCAATCGAGGCTGTCATCAATCCGGTCGCCTATCGCTTAACTCTGCACGTTCCCTGCGCATGCACCCAGTCTTTCATCGGTCTCTGTTGGTCCCCGAGCAACCGGCCTGTCCACTCCGCCGAGCGGAACCTCCCCCATCAGGTCCTCGTGATGGAGGCAGCACCCCCGAGTATGAGGTCGCCAGCATCAGGGACTCCCGTTGGCTGAAAGGTCATTTCCAGTACCTGATTGAATGGAAAGGTTACGGACCAGAGGACTTCACCTGGAAAGATGCGACCGCCGTTCATGACCCTGCGTTGGTGACCGCTTTTCATGAACAATTTCCATCCCGACCGCATCCGGATCGGCAGACCCGGGGGAAGGGCCCTGCGGTGCGGTATAGTGTTGTGATTCAGGGTCAGCCTGTGGGTTCGGCAGTTGGGTCGGATGACTCAGAGGAGGAGCAGGGTGTTGAAGAGCTTGCTGAGGGGGTTAAAGATCTTGCTGATGAGAGCCCTCAGCCAGGCCCCTCCCACCTGGTCACGACGGAGACCCAGCTGTGTGAGCCTGACAGCGTGGATGAAGATGACCCACAGCTGGCCCTGTTCAAGGACGCCCGACGCAGGAGGCAGTCAATCAGGAGTAAACAGAGGAAGGCAATGGGGCACCTCGGAAGGAGGTAGAGAGAAGCCACGCCCTGAACTGTATAAAAGGGGAATGCGTGGGGGGGCTGGTTTGCTGAAGGCAACCGCTTGATTAGTTCCTGTTTCATAGCTCCTGTTTCATGGTTGGTGTCTTGTTTTGCTCTGTTTTATCTTAATAAATTTGGCAGGCTTAATTCCAGCCTCTTGCCGTTTGTAAAGGGGTTGTCCCTGCCTTTTCTGCAGGGCCGGTAGCAGGCTGGTACAGAACAGTGGCGCCTGCAGGGGGGAAGGCTGTGGCATCGCCGGCCCGGGCTTTCGCCCCTCCACTCTTGCCCCCCCCGGTGGCCCTCCAGCCCCCAGGACTCACTTCAGGCCTACCCTGAGTGTCCTGCAACCCGATATCTAACTCCACCGCCATCTTGAACCAGTCCTGTAGCCGTGCGGGGACTCCCCGTACCACACAGGCTCTTCGGAGAGCCCCGTCGAGGCCGGCCCAAAAGTGGTGTACCAAAAGCCGCTCCGGCCACGAGCGTAGCCTGCCCGCAACCTTGCGGAACCCGTGCACATACTCCACCGCCGGCCGTCCCCGCTGCCTGATGTTGAAGATCTCGGCTTCCGCACGATGTATCCGTGAGACGTCCTCAAAGCGGACCCGCAGGGCATCCAGGAAAAGCCCGACGTCGCCAAGTTCACGGGCGTGGTCGCTGTAGAGGTCCGCAGCCCAGGTTGCGGCGTCTCCCTGAAGGCATGCGGTTGTTGTGACTCAGGGCCAGCCTGTGGGTCCGACAGCCGGCTCCGATGTATCGGATGACTCAGATGAGGGGGAGGAGGGAAACGAACCGGCTGATGATGGTTTGGAGGCTTTGCAGAGCCCTCAGCCGGGGACCTCTTCTCAGCTGCGTGAGCCCGAGAGTGCGGAGGAAGATGACCCACAGCTGGCCCTGTTCAAGGACGCCCGACGCAGGAGGCAGTCGAGCAGGAACAAACAAAGAAAGACTGCGGGACTCCTCGGGAGGAGGCACAGGGAGACCACGCCCTGAGCTCTCTATAAAAGGAGTGTTTGGGGAGGGGCTGGTTGCTGAAAGCAACTTTTCCGCTTGAGAAGACAAGCTCTAGTGTTTTTGTTAACTGCGTAATAAATCTTGGCAGATGCCTTTTAGCCTTGGACGCTCTCCAGTCTCTTCTTTCTGAATAGGGGTTTGCCTTATTACAAGGCCAGAAGAGGGCTGGTTCAGAACAGCGGTGACCGCCACCACCATCGCCCACTGAGATGCATAGGCCTGGGCATACCCGTCCAGGTGGTTGATCACCTGGCCCAGGAACATAGCCAGGCGATCGGGGTGGCCATCGTATGTTACAGTGAGCGGTGGTGGCCCCCATACCACGCCTGGACCCCAATGACCAACAGGGGGGGCTTGGCCCTGAGATGCCCCCACCAGCCTGGGTGCTTGCCGTCTGGTGGCCCTTTCCGGTGTTGGCCAAGCATCTCGCCCACTCGGTGCTGACGTGGTTGAGGGCTGTGCGCTGGTTTCCCCCGGGAAAGGAGGTACCAGAGCCGGTTGGCGCCTTGAATCTCGGGCTAGCCAGCCGAAAACGGGATGTTGCTGGCTGAGTGGGTGCACCCGCAAGGGACCACTGACCCGCGTCTGCTTCAGACCTCCCCAAACCTGTCACGCAATACATCCATGGTCTGGCTACCAGGGGCGGTGGAGTAGCTCCATTCTTCACCGTCGTCCTCGGTTAGCCGACGCTCCCTCCAGCCCATCGGAGCCCCACTGGGCCGGCCCATCCGCCCCTGGTCGAGTCCCGTGAGGCCCAAAGCCGAGCTCAGTCACCACTCCCCACCCTGGGTTTGACTGCTGGCGCCTTGAGACTCCACCACAGGGGCCGCTGGTGGCACCTCCCGCACTTTGGGCCACACTGCCAGCTGGACGTCCTCCACCCCCGCCTCCTCGAGTGGCTTCATCACCGCCCCGGCTGCAACGGCCTCCTCCATCCTGGTCTCCGGAGCAGCTCCTTGCAAGCCTTCTGCCATGTCCCACAAACCAGGGAAAAGGCACACAGCAGGAAAGCCGAAGGGCCGCAAGGTCCTGCAGCAGGCAGAACAAAGGCCAGACAGGAACGAGAGACCCCCGCCACAAGTTGAACATGCTTTATTCTTCAAGACAACAACCCGAAGCAGAAAAACAAAGCCAGCGTTGGCCGCTACCTGCAACCAGTGCTGCTAAATACATGACTACAGCACACGCCCATACCCCACCCAAACATGCCCACGCCCTCCCATTCCCTATATTCACCCCGCCCCTCCCTGGCAGAGCCTTTTGCTTCTTGCTCCGACACCCAGCGCTCCCTTTCCGTCAGGTAAGCTCTCACCCACGTCCCACCACCACTGTGCTCCACCCCCACACCCCTTCCCGGCCCCACCCGGCTCTGGACCACTTCATGGCTGCCAGCGTTCGGCCCCTCCAGCCACCCGGGCGCCGGCTCCGACACAGGCACTGCAGCGGGAACAAGCCCGTCCCCTAACGGATGAACCACGGAGCCTGTCGGCGCCTGGGCAGAGCTGTCCTGCGCCCGTGCTGTCCTGTCCTGTGCCCCGGAAAGTCCTGCCGTGAGTGGAAAGTCCTGCCGAAGTGCTCCAGAAAGTCCTGCCGTGAGGAGAGCTAGCAGCCGGGACCCTGCTGCCCGTCGGGCCTGTGGACCCTTTCCCCGCTCGAGACAGCGGTCCATCAACAACAGGAGGACTCTTGGGGCAGCAACCTCCGTCCGATGGCTGTGCGCAGCCACGCCAGCCATCTCAGTATCTCTGCCAGTCCTGCCGCCAGCCGGCGTGTCCTGCGCGGCAGCAAACGGGAGCTCCGCCGGCAGCAGCCCAGCCGGCTGCATCGGAACGGCCGCCCAACGACTCCCCTGGGCCGTCGAGGAGCAGGGCGGTCTGGGGTGGAGGTCCGGCAAACTGTCCGGGCCCTCTAAGCTCAGGTTAGGAGAGTCCGTGGGGGTGGAGAGGGCCCCCGTTGAATGTCGGGCCCATGGGGCCCGACACCCAGTCATGGCCAAGGGGCTGGGGATCCCTGATATAAGGTTCTGGTTGTCAACTATAAAGTTCTACAAAGTAGCCTTTTCTCCAATTGTCTCTAGACATTCCATCAGGACAGACAGAAAGGGCATTTTATAGGTTCCATATCTTAAGAAGTGTGATCTAGTGAACCCAGAAGCTTTGCTTTTCTGTTGCTGTGCCTGGCCTCGGTCTCAGGAATAACAATCTCTCCCAAAAGTAGATTGGTGCCAACATTATTGATCATTCACAAGGCTCCTAAATCTGAATATTCCCCAAGGTATAGAGTCAGAAGTTTAAGTGAACCTATAAATTTTAGCGTGAAGGACATTCTCCAACATATAAGGTTATTTTATTACTATAGTGATGTTTTATATTGCTTCATTGCCAAAGTGGTTTATGTGAGATGGGCAGCCATATAAATTGAATAAACAAATAAATCTTTGCTGCTTTGATATGGATATGGATATATCCAAATCTTTAATATGGATTCACAATCAAGAGGAGAAAAACCTACAGACTTGATTATTGCATTCTTTGACCAGGTGACAAAATTAGTGGACCAGAGGAATGCTGTGGATATAATTTACTTAGACTTCAGTAAGGCATTTGATAAAGTAGACTACAACCTACTACATGACAAGATAGAAAAATGTGGGTTAGACCAGGGCTTTTCAACCAGTGGTATGGGTACCACCTGTGGTACATTGGCATCTGGCAGGTGGTACATGACGATCCTAGAAAAGTGGTAGCGGGGGAGGGGAATGAACTGAACTGGTGGCAGCACCGCACAAGCTTGAGCGAGAGATGGCTGGAACTACAGGGCTGTCAGGGCTGTCAGGATCAGCGCTTATTCGGGGCTGTCAGGGTTCAGTGGAAGCACCAGGATCAGCGCCAGGCTCCAGCTGGAGCTTGGCGCTGATCCTGGTGCTTCTACTAAGCCCAGAAGAACTGCCGATCAGCTGGAATGTTGCAGCATCTCCAGGGTCTTGTGATTTGCATTCAGATGCTTGGCAACTGATTTATATTTATGACGATTACAGTGTCCCAGGGTCATGTCAAGTGACCAAAACTTGCTGCAACCACCCAGCAGATGGGGGGAATAATAACCAAACACCCCCCACCACAACCCCACTGCCAATCCTCAACTTGGGCCCATAGGCCTCCAAACACTTCTTGAATTACATCAGAGGTTTCTCACAAACCTGTTTTCCTCCCCTGTTCTCTTCTTCCTGAAATCACAAGACAAATCTGGGGACAGAGAGAGCACATGGGATGCCTCTTCTCTTTATAATTATCAACATCACGTTGATTTATTGACTGCCTTCCCAATCTCACCTTCAGGGAATTCTCCAAAGATCACTGTTGAATTGACATAAGCATCACTTTCAAGAGTAATGTGGGTGGCATCTTTCATCAGAGCTTGGGAACTCGGGGACATAAAAACCTTTAGTATCATTGTGAGGTTGTGATTCTGTGCTTTAAACCTTGAGATCTTCAGATGAATTCCTTGTGGACTGTAGCCTTCATTTGTGATAGGAAAGCCACAAATGCAGTTGTGGTATTGCAAGAGCCCTTTGTCTTTGTGAACTGCTCCTTTAGTTCTTTGAGAGCTACTTGATTCTGCAACAAGTAGAAATGGGTCTGCTCTTTCTCCTGGTGCTTCTCTTCTTCCAGAAATCCTGCAAGACACTAAATGCCAAATGCCCCTTAACTTTAGAAAGGGATGAGACAGATCCATTGAATTATTTCAAGCCTGGTGACTACCTCATTAGTGGAATCACTCCTGTAACAACCACTACGTTTCGACGATTCACTTTCAAAAAGGCTCCAACAAACAAAGTTTTCCGGTAAGAGAACATCTCTCCCTTTGTTTACTGCTGGTTCTAAAACATGCAGATGTCCTCTGACATCTTCCAATGATGAACAACTTTACTTTATGAGCAATCTCTCTTAGCTAGAAAGGTTTGTGCTGAATGAAAATGAAGGCACTATTCAATGGCCAACATGTCATTTCTGCCTGCAGCTTTCTAGCTTCCATTTTGCAAGATTTTTTTTCTAAGCCTTAACTTTAGACAAGATCTTCTACTTGGCTTTAAGTTAACAGAATGGGGCTGGAGCAATGGTGGGATTCAAATATGTGAACAACTGGTTGTCTGTGTGGATGCCGCTTCCGGAAGTCCATTGTGGGCCTGGGCAACAAAAAATCAGCTACAGGTTCTGCCGAAAAGGTGTGAACTGATGGACTCCCAGCACTGGGCTGGAGGTGTCTCATCACTTTTGTCTGACTCTCCCTCTAATGTTGGGAACAGTAGTTGAATAAAGATGAAATTCAGGGAGCTTGCCATCCATGAAGGGATCTCACTTGCACTTGTTCTACTAGATCCAGCCCGTCAGCTCATTGGATGGTTTTCTCAGACCCTGCTTTTTCCTCCTGTTTCTCTGTCTACAAATTCCTTCTGCCTGATATTCAGTATTGCTAAGAGGCATACCACCCAAAAATAATGCTCCAGAAATACCCCAAAACCTCTTCCTGTTCCATTCCCAGGAACATTCCATTAATATTCCTGTTTCCCCCCCTCTTTTTACAACAATAAAGCAGATGTCCCTACAGTTTGAAGATTTTCAATGCTTATGTGACACTCTATCCAATTTTGCCCACTGGAAGGGGACAGTATGTCTGGTGTCTTACAACTCGAGAAAAAAAACAGAAAACATAAAGAACATAAGTTTTTATTTTGGGATTTTATGATTATAGATGTTTTGGTAATGGAAATGTTGTGTGCTGTTGAAGTTTATCAGATATATGTTTTTACTTTACATTTCTGTAGTTGTTTAAATTCAGAGGATATTTTATTACAGATTTTTGATCATAGAGATAATTAGGAGGATGTATATTTCTGGAATTGATATTATGATGCATTATGGTTTGTATATTTTTTTGGATTAAGAGATATTATACATTTTTCTGTCACTATTTGATTATTTGATATTTATATCTTTATATTTTTAATTTTGCATCTGCTTTCTTTTGTTAAGCTAAAACAAGAGTGTATTTTATTATATCACATATTCATATTAAAGAGAGTGGGAAGTAACTTTTTAATGTTATCTTTTTCTGTGTCACTTGTTAAACTTTCTGTGTTGTTCCACTCACCAACCCTTCCCTTTTTATTACAATTTTGTGTTTTGATTTTATTTTTTGAAACTTAAAATCTGTTTTTAACAAAGAGAAACCAAGAGAATCAAAGAAATAAATACTGAATTCATAACTTTCCATTGATACAAAATGACATGGATATTCATTTATGTGTATATATTTGTGTGTGCATGTGTATTTTCAGGAAAGTAACCACAAAGTACTGGAAAATCCTGCCCTTCTTGTTTACTGTCCATGAGATCAACCAGGATCCCAGTATCTTACCCAACCTCACTCTGGGCTACAACATTCATGACAATCATTTTGATGCTAGAACAACATCAGAGGCTGTGGTAGATCTGCTCTCTCCTGGGCTGGCAAATGTTCCCAACTACAAGTGTGGAGGAAGACAAAATAACCTCTTAGCTATAATTGAAGGGACACAAACGGACATCTCCATCCTGATTTCATTATTGTCAAGTAACTACAAAATCCCCCAGGTGAGAAAGTCTTTTCTTTAATTCCACTTTTAAAAAGTGATAATGGGTGAGAGATCTAATTAGCTGAATTCTGACTAAGGGGTATCAATCCACTATTTGTTTACATTCCAAAATAGATATATACTTTAACAATTATTATCTAAAGAAAATCATAGATGAGATGATAGAAATCCAAATAAAAGCCCTATAAATTCCAAGCAAATTTTAGATACAGAGGACAATGAGATGGTGATATGAGAGACACATCATAAGACATTTTTTGATCTCTGGTGATCGCCTCTCATTAATGCAGCATCCAAGTAAATAGGATATAAGGAGAGCATCTATTGTAGGTCTCCAAGGATCATGTTGCTGTAAGGATTGGATTATTGCAGAGGATTTTAGGAGACAAATGAATGAAACAGTAGTAACAAATATTACTATAAATAGGACACCCCATGCTAATAAGAATACATTTGAATCTCTGAAACCATATTCAAGATTAACAGGAGTCTGGAAGCAAAACAGTTGAAACTTCTGTCCTGAAACTGAATCAGTCACCATGTTCTTCTCTTTACTAGGTCAGTTATTCTTTTGTTTCCCGTCTTCTGGGTGATAAAACACAGTTCCCCTTTTTCTCCACCATCGTTCCCAAAGAAGGAATACAATATCCGGGAATCCTCAAATTGCTCCTGCATTTCCAATGGACATCAGTTGGTCTCTTTGCTCTAGACACCGACAATGGCAAGAATTTCATAGCAACGATGGTGCCAGTGCTGTTCAAGAATGGGATTTGTGTTGTTTTCTCACAAACCTTTTCAGATATCAATAGAGACAAAGTGAAGATTGACCTTACCTCAGTAAAAGCATGGAAAGAGGTCAACGTATTTATTTATTTTTCAGAAGCCGGTTTCTTTTTAGATGGAGTAATTGTAATAGAGATATTAATTAAATATTATATATTGGACATAAAATCAAATGGTATGGAATCTACAACCCCCACAGGGAAGGTCTTTGTCACAACAGCTTTGTGGGATCTCAACGTGGACTTGAAATACAGTGACATTACACATCAACACATTCTTGGTTTCTTTTCTTTCCTCATGCAGAAAAAGAAAAAAATAAAAGATATTGATTTCATTCCTCTTTTTACTTCTCTGCATAACTTTGCACAGAAAGCATTTCATTGCTTATACTCCAAGGCTGCCTCTACTGTAAAAGGCTGGACAAGATGCACCAAGAAAGAAGCAGTGGAGATGCTTCCCCAAGAAGACATTGAAAAAACTGTGTCTCTAGAGGGAACCCACATCTATCACACTGTCTGGGCCCTGGCAAGGGTCATAGATAGAGCTTATTCTGCCCAATCCCAAAAGAGACTGAAAGGTGGTGGAGAGATACCAGTACTGCCAATTATCCAGCCATGGCAGGTATTCCCTTTTCCATCACAATGGATTCCTACTGAAGATGCAGAATACATAGGAAACCCCAGAATCTTTGGAATATGTCAGCTTTAGTGGGAAGCAGATTGATTTACTAATATTTCCAAATACAATTTACAACATAGGGCTCGTGACAATTTAGAGTCCCATGATTATCATGTATTAGCTACAGTAGATACTAGACAATCCACGACTCGCTGAGTCATTGTATCAGAGATATTTTTTCAACCACATTCCCTAAAGGCTTCAACAATGGCAAAGATTTTAATTTATTCCCTTCACTGGAAAAGTTATTAAAAATTCATGGTGATATTCAGAGATGCATCTGCTTTGAAAATCATTGGTGTTCAACTGTATACCACCATTAAACCTCAGGAACTGACCACAGGAAATGTTTCAGGATATTTTGCATTTATGTCATAAAATGTTTTATGAGATTTTTTTTATGTCACAGAATATTTTATAAAATATGCCAAATTTCAGTTCCCACAGGAGTTATGGGTTTTGGATTTTGGATGCATTCTGTGCATTTGAGGTATCTTTATTCAAACAGTAACACTACACAAAGGCAAAAGGGAGAATATAGAGATAGAAATAAGAACCCAAGTGAACAATCAATCTTAAGTCAGGACTATCATCATTCGCATCTATTAGCTTTGTGGTTTAAAACAATCTGAAATGATTTCTTCATATATTTGCCACACTCTCCATCTGGGACAAAATATGTTCAGAAGTGTGGGGTGGCTGAAAGAATGAATTCATTATGCCCTTTAAAATACATTTCAGGTGGGGGGCTAGCAACTATTTCCTGCATTGAAATTATGCTGTGAGAAACTCATGGATCTCATTTCTGAAGACCCGGAACCATTAATTTTGTAAGAAAGGAAATTAGTTCAAAATATATAATTCTTATCATTTATAACAAGATTACCTAAAAGCAACTATTTCAGGTTTATAGGACTTCTCAGCAGATATTCAGTGTCCATCTTTACTCAAAGCAGATTCTCTTCTCTCCTGTTTCAGTTTCACCCTTTCTTGCAAGACTCTCAGTTTTATAACACTTCCATTGATGGAATATATTTGGATGAGAATGGTGAACTAGCAGCTGATTTGGACATTGTGAATTTGGTGAAGTTTTCAAATAAGTCTGTTGTCAGTATGAAATTTGGGAGCATAACAAGACAGGGTTTCTCAAAGCCCCTATTCAAGATTGATGAAGAAGCCATAGTATGGCCAAGATGGCTTAACCAGGTGGGGAAGAGAAGTCATTCCATGTCACTTCCTTTCTCCTACAATACAAATATTGGAAGTTTCTCTCTGTAGTTCTCTAAATCTTCTGATCCCTTGTCAGTTTTGCTGTCCAGGTGGCCATGCAAAATCAGAACATGTGGGTAGACCTGGCCTATAAAACCACCAAAGGTTGAATACAACTGAATGGATACCATCAACATCATCATCATCATCATCACAATACTGATAAAGGAGAATGTTTCTAACAGGGTTGAATTTTTATTTACTTAATTTATTCAGTAAGTCTATTTGCCATCCATCTCATTTCAAAATGACTCAAAGGAGCAATAGACGTATGTACCACTTCACAGTGCTTTACAGCCCTCTCTAAATGGTTTACAGAGTCAGCATATTGCCCCCAACAATTTGGGTCCTCATTTTAGCCACTTCAGAAAGATGGAAGCCTGAGTCAATCTTGAGCCAATCAAGCCATCTTTCTCATTTTGAAACAACTCAAAATGAATGGTCCTTGGTGCTTTCAGAGCTTGGTTGTTTTCTTACAGAGATTTTATTGTTCAAACTAGGTAACATTATCAGTGCACCTGTACAATGCAATACATGTCATGAATTAGTCAGTTTT
>CM044355.1:277877168-277887168 GCA_024294585.1 Vipera latastei | reverse complement strand
GGCGGGTCAAATCCCGAGTGCCGCGTAGCAGAGTGAGCGCCTGTTACGGGTCCCAGCTTCTGCCAACCTAGCAGTTCGAAAGCACGTAATCCCGAGTGCCGTGTAGCAGAGTGAGCGCCTGTTACGCGTCCCAGCTTCTGCCAACCTAGCAGTTCGAAAGCACGTAAAAATGCAAGTAGAAAAATAGGGACCACTCCGGTGGGAAGGTAACAGCGTTCCGTGCGCCTTTGGCGTCTAGTCATGCTGGCCACATGACCACGGAGACGTCCTCGGACAAGCGCTGGCTCTTCGGCTTTGAAACGGAGATGAGCACCAGCCCCTAGAGTCAGAAACAACTAGCACGCATGTGCGGGGGAACCTTTACCTTTTTAATTTAATGAAAAGAAGGACTAGGGTGACAGCAGTCTTCCAATATCTCGGGTTGCCACAAAGAAGAGGGGGCAGGGTCAACCCATTTTCCAAAGCACCTGAATGTAACCAATCCCAACATTCTATCCAGAGGCAATTTTTGATCAGCAGCTGCTATTTGATGAAGAAAATAGTTCTTTCCAATCCTAGTTTCATTTCTTTAGCCACCATTCCGAAGCATTGTACTCTACGGGTGCCAGATTCGGGGTCCTTGCATTGGATGTCTTCTCCGTTCCTTAGAAAGAATGCCAAAGAAACTTCAGTGTATTTTTATTTTTAAAAGAAAGGGAGTTGAGGGCTATCGATACCAGCCTTCTCCAGGCTGGTGTCCTCCCAACGCAGCTTCTGTGAACTCCATCCAGACCCGACGCTGAATGGACGTGATAGCGGACTGTTGTCCAGCTCCTCTGAAGTGTTCATACTTGGGGGAGATGTTTCATTGAGTGTGTGTACTACGGAGCCAGTCAGATATCAGCGAAAGGCTGGAAGGGTCCTGTGCCTGAATCTCAGCGTGAGAAATAAAGAGAGAGGAACCCAAAGTCACCAAGACTCTCGACGCGGAGAACCTTTGCAGTTCTTCAGGGTTATAAACCAAGTCTTTTTTCTTCGCATCCTAAAGAGCTTCAAGGAGGAACTTCACCGGGGGGGGGGACCTTTGATGGGGGAAGCTGTGGTCTAGAAAGCTTGAGGCCTCCTTACTTAAAGGATCTGAGCTCTCCCCCAAGTGCCTCTTCGGTTAGACATGGAGGTTTTGCGTTAGGAGCACATTGGCTTCTTCCTGCCCGAGGACTTAGCAAGAGCCGTCACGGCTACAGGAAGCCAAACCTTGGCTCGAGGGGGGGGGGCAAGTAAGTTGAAAAGCGTGAGGTCAAGACCTAAAAGGTAGGTGGGATGACCACGGGTTTGGAAAGTGGGCGTGGGGTGAGTGGATTCCACTCGGAGAGGACTGAAAGGCCTTAAGGAAATCAAGAAGTGGGAAGAGTCGGTTTTACCCAAGGAGGGTGGGTGGGGTGGGGGTCTGTCTGACTGGAAGAATTCTCCCGCAGGGAAGAAGGAAGTCGTCTCAGGCCTTCCGCTAACGACGGGTTTCTTCCCTCCTTGCAGAGTGAACCTCGTGTCCGTCTTGTTATGGCCCAGCATATGTTACGGGACATTCAAGGTATCCTGAACCGACTAGAGGTGAGCGAATTCCCAACCCCCCCCGCTCCCCCGGGGGGGGACATGAAGCGGGAACGTAGAAACGGTGCCCGGAAACCCCTTCCGGGCCTTGGGAGTTACGTATTCCTTTCTTTCAGGGCAACACCAGTGAGCATGCTGCTGCGGGACCCGAGGATACGCCATCTGCCAGCCCCACTGAAAGGGAGCCGATGACAGGCACCGAATCTGAGCCTCCCCAGGAGCCCACGCCAGCGGAGGAAACGCCACCCTCGGGGAGCGAGCCGCCCCCCGGGGCTGAAGCAGCCGCCGCCAAGTAAGGAGGCTGCCCACCAAAGAGATAGCAAGAGCTCTCTCGGGCAGGCTGCGTGGAGGCCTTCTCCCCCTCCCCCCCCTTTTCAAAAGGAAAACCAGCCAGGTGCTGCTGACAGACCAGGGTGGGTGGGAATCTGTGGGTGGGAACCATAGAGGCGGGATGGACCAAAGTGTAGAGGGGCAGCCTGGAGGAGCTGGAGGGATACTGGCTGTTTGCCAGAGGAGACGGGCCAGTCCATCTGAGCAAGACGAGGCTCCTTCTCTGTCCACCATAGCCACCCATCACCTGGGGAGTATGTGGAGGTTCTGGGCGAGCTTCGTGGGTTGGAAAGCAGACTCCAACCTTTCCTGCAGAGATACGAGGAGGTCCTGGGAACTGCTGGCACCGCCGACTACAACAACAACGTAAGCGATGTCTGGTTCTAAAAAAAAAATCGAAAACTGATTTCTAAGCTGGGAAGCTTACCTTTTCACCCTTTCGCTTATTTCTGCATTTGCTGGGTATTTGAAGTTTGCGCAGTGTCTTTTTTTTAACATCTGAAGCATTTGGTGTATCGTTAGAAGTATTCTTTCTACGCTCTGGCCTTCAGCCCCTCAGCTTGAAGTCGTAGGCCGGGTGTGTTTGTGTCTTCCAACGTGGCCCTTTTACGACTTGTGGACTTCAACGCCCAGAATTCCTCAGCCAGGCAGGCCGGCTGAGGAATTCTGGGAGTTGGAGTCCACAAGTCGTAAAAGGGCCACGTTGGAAGACCCACCCTGACGTAGGCTTTCAGAGGTCTTGGTTCTGGGCTCAGTTCCCCATTCCGTTTGTGTCAGAGCCAGTGTTTAATGAAAGCGCTTCTGGGTTGAAAGGATTAGCCGGTGACATCACCGCTGCCCGGGGGGGGACGTCCACGGGGGGCTCTTTTCATGTCCCCATCAAGGAGCTGGAGCAAATGACGGGAGCTCACCCCGACATTCAGCATCAGTCGGGTCTCAAACACGGCCTTGCCAGCCTCCGACCCAGCGTCCTAACCACGTGAGCCTTTGGGCTGAGTAGTTCTTTGATCTGACCCAGCAAGGCTTTGCTTTTTAGACTTTGTAAGGGACAAACAAACCTGCTTCATTTCTTTCGATTTCTTTGCCAGACGGAGGGGCGTGAAGAGGACCAGCGCATTATCAACCTGGTGGGGGAGTCGCTGCGCCTTCTGGGCAACACCTTTGTAGCCCTCTCGGACCTGCGCTGCAACCTCTCCTGCAGCGCCCCCCGCCACCTGCACGTGGTGCGGCCGATGTCCCACTACACAGCTCCCATGGTCCTGCAGCAAGCGGCCATTCCCATCCAGGTGAGGCCTTGGCCTAGGAAGAAGCCGGGTTTGGGGGTGGGGGGTGCCTTTCCCTTCCAGCCGGAAATGGCTCAGGCCCCCAGCTCCGCTTCCCGAGGCTGGGTGAGAGGGTTCAGCAAAGGAGAACCCAGAGGCGCTCCGCTTCTTCCTCCACGTTCTTGCCTCAGATTAACGTCGGGACTACCGTCACCATGACGGGCAACGGGGGTCGCACCAACCTGGAAGGCTCTGCTGCCGCCCAGGCCACTCCCACGGCCCAGCCTCGCACATCCAGCCCTGTGGAGTCAACCCAGCCCTCTGAAGGTTCGCCTCCTTCTCTCTCCCCGGGGGTCACCCCTATCCCGCCGCAGGCCTCTCAGACGGGGCACCCCCGAGTCATCCGGATTTCACATCAGACGGTGGAGCCCGTGGTTATGATGCACATGAATATACAGGGTGAGTTTGGGGGAGACCCGATAAGACATCAGGGCTGTTTCTGAAGGTTATACTCGCAGAAGAGAAGATTTTTGTGGCTCAGGGTTGAACTGTGGGGTTTGGGTGGGTGGGTCTCTGAGCTTGGTGGTGATTCCCGCAGATGTTTCAATACCCATCTAGGTAACGTCATCAGTGCCAGAAGGGAGTGGCGTTGGGTCTCTTGTTTATATGCAGCGCCTTGCCCCGTCAGCATTCATGTGTAGTGTGCCTTGTAATTTTTTGAACTACCGTGTCCCTCGAAGGTCGTCCCTGACCGAATTCTGCTGACCACTTGGGTGCAGGTTGTTGGGAGGATCGAGTGGGGATCAAGTGCTGGAATCCCCAGGAGTGAAAGTGGGACCCAAGTTACATAATTTTGGATTCAGTGTTTAAAGTGATCAGACTGATCGAGAGCCTTCCTTAAACAATTCAGTTAAAATGTCCCGCCCGGTATTATTTTAGTATTTTCCCCTCCCAAAATAATTTCAATTGACTCCCAAAATGTGGAAGGCATTATGGGATGCGGTGAGGGGAAGAAGAGGGGACTAGAACAGGGGTAGGCAACCTTGACTCTTTTATGACTTGTAGACTTCAACTCCCAGAATTCCTGAGCCAACATGGCTCAGCTTGGAAACCTTTCCCTTTCCCCTCAGCATGGCTGGCTCAGGAGTTCTGGGAGTTGAAGTCCAGGGGTCATAAAAGAGCCAAGGTTCCCCACCCCTGGACTAGAATAATATTCTCTGCCCCCCCTCACTTCTCAGCGTCTGGGTTAAAAGCCGTGTTACTTGGGGGAGGGGGGGAGTTTGTGGTTATGCGAAATGAAATCCAGCCGATTCAGAGAAACCAAGGGCAAGGCAGAAATTGACCCACAAAATGGAGGGCCTCTCTTTTCTGAGGCCTACTTGATTTTTCTCCATCTTTAGACTCCAGCTCCCAGTTGGGCGGCGGTAGTTCTGGCGGAATGCCATCGATGGGACCAGCTGGTCCAACCGGACACCCCCAAGGGACGGGTAAGGAAAAGGGCTCCCCCTCATCCGGGGCAGCCAACCCGCTTTGAGTGTGGCTTGCTCGTTTCCTGCCTCGTTGATTTCACCCTGGGCTCTGTTGCTTGTTTCCAGGTAGCGGTGCCCACATGCCTCTTCCCAGCCTCCCGCCAGAGTTCATGCAGGCCGTGGCCCATCAGATAACGCAACAAGCCATGGCGGCGGCAGCCTCGGCGGCTACAGGTAGCACCGAAGGAGGAGAGGGGATGCATCTAGGCCAGGGGTCAGCAACCTGAAACAGTGAAAGAGCCACTCGGAACCGGTTCCCTCACAAAAGGAAAAACTGGGAGCCGCAAAAAAAATGTGTGCACATGCGCATACATGCGTGCATGCGCAGAACAGGGTTTGACTGAAGAGTGGAGCCAAGGCAAGATATGCACCTACCCTGCATATTTGAATTGATTGGTTGAACTTTTTTAGTCCCGCATTTTTTTTTTTGACTGCACATGGCAGAGGACTGGGAGCCGCAGGAGATGGCTGAAAGAGCCGCATGCGGCTCCGGAGCTGCGGGTTGCAGACCTGTGATCTAGGCAGTCCTCGACTTAGCAAAAGTTCACGTAGTGACCGTTCGGAATGACAGTGGCACTGAACAAAGTGATTTAGGACTGTTATCCACACTTGGCGACGGTTGCAGCATTCCCCAGGATCATGTGATCCAAATTCGGACGCTTGGCCAATGGCTCCTGTTTATGATGGTTGCGATAGCCCAGGGTCATGCGATCGCCTTGGGCGGCCTCCTGACCAGCAAAGACAGTGGGGGAAACCAGATTCGCGTAACAACTGTTACTAAACAACTGCAATGGTTCGCTTGAACAACTCTGGCAAGAAAAGTCGTAAAATGGGGCAAAACGTCACTGAACGACTGTCTTGCTTAGCAACAGAGATGTTGGGCTCAATTGCAGCTGTAAGTGGAGGACCACCTGCAGCAAGGGGGTTTCTCCTTGGAACTGGGAGCAGGGAGGAGCTGCGAGGTCCCCAAGAGCTAAGCCGCCTCCTAGGGGTGCCAAAGGCCCCCATCATTAATATTCTCTCTTCTTTTTTTGTGTGTTCTAGGCCAGCAGGTCCCCAGCTTCCCGTCGGCTCCAACACGTGTCGTGATTGCCAGGCCTTCTGCTCCTTCCGTGCGGCCCGCCCACTCTGGGTCCCCCCAGCCAGCAGGACAAGGGGTGAGAGGGCCAAGACGACCGGAGATCGGGGTGATGGTATATCTGTGCGGCGCTTTCTGTCTCTTGAAAAACTGCCTTCTTTCCATGCCAGGGCCCAGGCATGGGCGGGAACGCTTCCTTAGCCCAGATGATCAGCGGATTGGTGGGACAGCTTCTCATGCAACCTGTGATCGTGGGTAAGTGACCAGGCAGGAAGCGTGGGTGTCTCCGAGCGTTGTGGCCTGAGGATCTCGAGATGTAGGAGTTGGGTTTATTTGAAACTCGTTTTCAGATAGGAGTGGTTGAAAGGCAGCTTAAAACTGCAGGTGGTCCTCGGCTTAGGACCACTGCGAAGCCCCACGTTTTCTGTTGCTAAGTGAGTTGTGCCCCACTTTATGACCTTTCTGTTAAGGGAATCCCTGCCGTTGTTAAGTTGTTAACTCAAAAGGCGCTTTTTTTTCCCCAGGAGGCAACCGGACTTGCTTGGTTTTCTTTGAAGACGTTTTGCTTCTCATCCAAGAAGCTTCTTCAGCTTTTGACTGGATGGTGGGAAAATGGAAGGATTAATATTCCTTGCAGACAGCCGGTCATTTGCATTAATTAGAGCAGAGGTCCCCAACGTTTTGGGCACCGTGGAGAGAGGTTTTTCCACGGACCGGAGAGGGCGTGGTTTTGTGTGCTGCCCGCATCCTGCAGATGGGGTTTTGCTTCTGTTCCAGCCTACGACCAGCCCTGTTTGAATGTCAGGGACAACCCCTTTTTATAGTCAACAGGCTGGAAAAACCCAACCAAATTTATTTACAAATAAATCAAAAGTTCAAACAAGAGTTAAACCAAAAGTTCAAACAAGAGTTAAACCAAAAGTTCAAACAAGAGTTAAACCAAAAGTTCAAACAAGACTTAAACTGGAATAACAGACCAGAACTCTAGCAGAAGATCTTCAAACGGTTGCCTTCAGCAACCAGCACCTCCCACACCTTCTCCTTTTATCAGCAGTCCCAAGGCGTGGCTTCTCATTGCCTTCTCCTCCTCTCACCGAGTTGCCTCATGGCCTTTCTCTGTTCTGCTCTGCTGGATTGCCTCCTGCTCCTAGCGTCCCTGAAGAGATCCAGCTGTGAATCATCTACATCCAATACCTCATGCTCACACGGCTGAGTCTGATGAGGAACATGACTGGAGGGGCCAGGCTGAGAGTCCTGCAGTGCATCAGACTCTCTCTGACACCAAAGGCTCTCCAGACCCCTTCTCCTCCTCCTCTTCAGAATCATCAGACTCAGCTGCCGGTATCACAGGCTGATGCTGAATCACAACACTTTGTGTGGATCGGTTGCTGGCATGCTGTGGCCCAGTACCGGTCCATGGACCGTGGGGGGGGGGGGTTGGGGACCCTCGCATTAGAGGGTGTATTAGCTAGTCACTTTACTCTCTAATGAATGCAAATGACCAGCTGTCTGCAAGGAATATAAATCCTGCCATTCCCCCACCATCCAGTCAGAGCTGAAGAAGCTTCTTGGATGAGAAGCGAAACGTCTTTAGAGAAAAACAAGAAAGTCCAGTTGCCTCTTGAAAAAGCACCTTTGGGACAACCATGGCCTGGATGACTGAGAACCTCCATAGACAGGGCTGTTAACACAGGTGTAAGTTGAGGAAGTGAAGTGAATCTGGCTTCTCCGTTGACTTTGCTTGTCAGAAGTTCACAAAAGGGGATCACATGACCCCGGGACACTGCAACCGTCATAAATATGAGCCAGTTGCCAAGCATCCGAATTTTGAAACTGTGACCATGTGGGGATGTTGTAACAGTTGTGTAAGTGTGAAAAAACAGTCGTAAGTCTCCTTTTTCAGTGCCGTTGTAAGACGTCAAACGGTCACTAAACGAATGCTTGTAAGTCGCAGCCTCCCTGTAACAAATAGCGTGTCCAGTTCCATGTCGCTTGACTGTGGCAATTTTCATATGTGTGGACTTCAACTTCCATGGTTCCCCAGCTAGCACAGCTACTGTTGAGAATTTTAGGAGGGGGAGTTGCCCAAGTTGAAAAACACTGACCTGAAACGCTGATGGCCACAACGGAGCTCAAAATATTTGTTGCTAAGTGAAATCTCTGTTAAGCAAATTTTGCCCCATTTCACGACCTTTCTCGCCACAGTCGTTAAGTGAATCACTGCTGTTGTTAAGTGGGTGACATGGCTGTGTTAGTGAATCTGGCTTCTCTCCCCCCCCCAATTGACTTTGCTCGTCAGAAGGTTGCAAAAGCAGATGCTGCGACCCTCGGGATGCTGCAAAACCATCATAAATATGAGTCGGTGGCCCAGCATCTGAACTTTCATCCCGTGACCCACGGGGATGCTACAAGGGTCAAAAGTGTGAAAAACATGTCATTTTCAGTGTTGTCCGTAATTTCGAACGGTCACTATGTGAACTGTCGTCAGCCGAGGACTTACCTGTGTTGGACCCGAAAATGGGCGGATTTTCTCGACCTAGAGATTTACTCTGAATGGAGGATGTTGAGGGTTGGGAGAAAAGGAACAGGAAGTTACAGGGTCTTGGCCTGACCTAGGGATTGATTTCCCCCCCCCTTGGGGAAGGGAAGGGAAGGGAGTTGAGGAGCAACCTCCCCCCTGGAGTTAAGGGCAGGAGGGATTCTTGAAAGGCTGGAGGGTGGGCGTTCGGTTGCCGGGCCACCTCCTGCTCGATCCAGCAGCCCTCTCTCCTCTTGCCTTTCCAGCTCAGGGTGGCGGAGCTTCCTCCTCGGCCTCTTCCTCTGTCAGCGGCCAAGCCACTTTCAAGCAGCAGCACCACCTCCGCCTCCCCTCCCACAGCCTCAGCCAGCGCCGGCACCACCAACACGGCCACGACTGCCGCGGGTGGGGCAGCTTCGGCTGGGGCCCCAGGAGGGCCCATCCCCTCAGGCCAGCCTCCCGCAGCCTCCACCGAACTCCAGTTCTCTCAACTGCTGGGGAACATCCTTGGGGCGGCAGGCTCCAGCATGGCGGGGGTGGCCGGGGTGGGGTCTCCCCACCATCACTGTGGCCATGCCCCGGCGTGCCTGCTTTTCTGCAGACTTCCTTCAGGTGAGTCCTCTCCTCTTCATCTCTCCCTCCTCTTCACCTCCTCTCCTCTCCTCTCCTCTTCTTCTCTCATCTCCTCTTCCTCTCCTCTTCTCTCCCTCCCTCTCCTCTTTCTTCTCTCCTCTTCCTCCCCTCTCCCCTCCCCTCTCCTCTTCCTCTCCTCTTCCTCGCCTCTTCCTCTCCTCTCCTCTCCTCTCCCCTGTCCTTCCTCTCCTCTCCCTCTTCCTCTCCTCTCTCCCTCTCCTTCCTCTCCCTCCTCTCCTCTCCTCTTCCTCTCCCCTCCCCCTCGCTTCTCCTCTCCCTCTCTCCCTCTACCTCTCCTCTCTCCCTCTTCCTCTCCTCTCTTCCCTCTCCTCTCCTCTCCTCTCCTCCTGTCCTCCCTCCTCTCCTCTCCTCTCTCTCCTCCCTCTTCCTCTCCTCTCCCTCCTCTCCTCTCTCCCTCTCCCTCTCCTCTCCCTCCTCTCCTCTCTCTCCTCTCCTCGTCCTCTTCCTCTCCTTTCCCCTCTCCTCTTCTCTCCTCTCCCCTCTCCTCTCCCTTCCTCTCCTCTTCCTCTTCCTCTCTTCTCTCCTCTCTTCTCTTCCTCTTCTTCTCCTCTCCTCTGTCCCTCTCCTCTCCCTCCTCTTCCCCTCCCCTCCCCTCCCCTCTCCTCTTCTTCTCCTCTCCCCTCTCCTCTCTCTCCTCTCTCTCCTCTTCCTCACCCTCTCCTCTCCTCTCCCCTCTCTCCTCTTCCTCTCCCTCTCATCTCTCCCTCTCCCTCTCCTCTCCTCCCTCTCCTCCTCTTCCTCTCCTCTCCCTCTCCTCTCCTCCTCTCCCTCTCCTCTCCCTCTCTCTCCCTCTCCTCTCCTCTCCTCTCCTCCTCTCCTCTCCTCTCCCTTCCTCTCCTCTCCTCTCCTCTCCTCTCCTCCTCTCCTCTCCTCTCCTCTCCCTCTCCTCTCCTCCCTCTCCTCTCTCTCTCCTCTCCTTCCTCTCCTCTCCTCTCCTCTCCTCTCCTCTCCCTCTCCTCTCCCTACTCCTCTCTCTCTCCTCTTCTCCTCTTCTCTCCTCTATCTCTTCCTCTCCTTCTCCTCTCCTCTCTCCCTCTCCTCT